>JAQJVL010000018.1:374978-394978 GCA_035578905.1 Stictocephala bisonia | reverse complement strand
TCGGACAGAAGCGCCAAGTCCATCCGAGTGTCGAACCTCATGATGAACGCATCCGTCATCACGCCGTCAGGCACTTTGGGTTCACGAGACAGAATTTTCCAAACGTTCTCCATTTTCTGTTACTGGACTGGTCACTCAGTCTACTTATATAGTACACAACCCGATGTACCCAGACCCATGCCGAGTTTACGTTTCAACCACATTGCGCCTGTGGTGGCCAAGCCGACCACTCGTTCGTTCGGACCGGCATCGTACGACGTGACACGGTCCCAAGCGGCCTTCTGCAGTGCCTTGTCCGCCACCCACCGGTCTTCGGCGTTCTTGTGATCTCTGTACCAGATATCGTGTTGTTTGCACGCCTCGTCCAAAGGGTTGATTCCCTTGTCACCACGTGCCAGACGCAAGTCCAGCTTGGTTCCGGGACCGCAGTAGTTGTACGTATCCAGTTTCCAACTGCGGGGGGCGTGTAACGAACGGCAGCTTGTTTATCATGTCGTTTAACAAGCCCGATCCTTCTATGACGTGTTCTGGTAACGCGGACAGATACCGCAGTAGGTACTTGAGACCGTTGGGTTGTCGGACAAGCTCTTCCATGCGGTCGTGTATGAATTTGACGACCGAAAGCTTTTCGTTTGTGAAACTCCTGTTGCCGGCCGTTTCCTGGGCGTAGATGAAATTCAGACGGTTGATCAGCTCGTTCAGGTTGTTTATGTACTTGTACTCGATAGGACGTTAGTTGTATTCTTTCAGTCTGGACCCTATCATGGCCACATCTTCCTGCTGCCCGTCTTTGTTGCCACCGTTCTCGTCAGGTGTAGCCGTCTTCTTGATGTCCTCCTCCATTATAGGACGTATCAGTTTTTTCCACTTCTGACCCTGGCTAGCTTTCGGTCGCTTCGAATTCGAATCATTCTTCTGGTACAGTGAATTCGTAGCGAGCAACACGTCTTTGTACATTCGCCAGTCTTCACCGGTGTACTTGTCCTCCGGTACATAGCCTTTGCTGGTCAACAGTCGCCAAAGTCCTTCAGTGCCTTTGTAGCGTTTTCCATTCACCAGTATGTCGTCATAGTCGAATGTGATCGTGGCAGAACCGATTTTCAGCTGCTCCGTTTGATCATCATAGTATATGCCGAACTGATTGTCGTTCGCCTTTGGCAAGTAGCGCGTGCCGCAGCACCCAAGTTCACTACTCTTTTGTCCATCAGCTGCTTCATAGACTTGTTCGGTAGAGTTGTAGGTTGTAGGTCTTCAACTTCCATCTTCTCTTCATCGTCATCAACATCGTCATCACCATCGTTCCCACCGATATAACCTGCTTGCTCGGGCGTACTGGTTACTGACGAGGTGAAACGTCGCACACCGCGTTGGTCAAACCGTTTCATGATTTGATTGTACTTCTGTTTGCGAAACCACTCTTTGGCTTTCAACTCCGCCTCGGCGTCCTGCTCTTTTTTCTGTTTGATAGCCTTCGTTATGGCTTCGTACTTTTTCTCACGTTCCTGTTGTTCGGCCAACTCGGTGGCGTGTACTTCGGCGAATTCATCCTGCAACCTCCTGTTTAAAACTTCCAACTGTTTGGCTTTGGAAACACTCGTGGCGGATTGTTGTTTTGTAGATTGAAGCGTTAGTGGTGAGGGTGGTGGTGGTGGTAGTGGTGTAAGTATGGCAAACGGTGATGACGGCTTCAAAATCTTAAACGGTGGTTCGACACTAGGTACCGGATTGTCAGCAGCCGTTCGTGCTCGCTGTTTCAGTTCTTCCGACTCGGCTGCCTTGAATTTACTGATCAGCATCTTCTCGAGTGCATCGAGACGTTTAGCTTCCTTCACATCCATAGTAATAGTAACTAGTCGGTAGTGACTACTTATATACACACTTCAAAAATACAATGAACACCGGGTCCAGTCAACCAGTGGAGTAACGTCATTCATTCACAAGGCTGCAAAAAACATCATTTGATGTTGTGGCTAAAAAACGATATTTTAACGTCAACGTCATAATAACGTTATTTGATGTTTGCTCAAAATATCGTTTCTCGAAGTCAACGTTAAAATATCGTTAATCAACGTTCGGCCTAAATATCGTTTTTCGACGTGACGTTTAAAATGTAGTTTTTCAACATACACCTGTACTTGCCATTGTGTGCCTTCCTTGTTGTGTCGACGGTGATGAACCTGTGAGGTGTGCTCCAGCAGCGCTTGCACATTCTTTCGAAACCATCGTACGTCGTGTCGGATCCGACAAAGTCTTCGTAAATCCTTCGCGTGTAATGTTTGTTCTGGCTGAACACACAGAGTAGATTGACGTTATTGCGAATGACTTGCATGTCGACTCGGCCGTAGCTCTGGCTGAGATATACGCAAGATACGTGTTTGTGACGGCCACGGATGAAATAGTCCTTGATCTTGATTTGTTCCTCCAACAGGCAATCGTCAAACACAACTAACGAGTTCAACTTGCATACGTCAAGTGGAATCAAATCGGCACAGTTCAAATAGAACTGGCTGAATTTATATCCTAACGCTTTTTCCACGCACTCGTAATGTTTTCGAAGTTCGGCGTAGGCCGGTTTTTCGATGGAACGACTGAACACGTACAAGTGTTTGAACTGCACACCACGCTTGTTGTAAATTATGTTCAACAACAAGTTGGTTTTACCGCAACCGGACGAACCCACGATCAGACATCGTAACGGCTGGGGTAAAACACGGTCCTCACGATCCGTGTCTGTGCCGTCCTTACAGTATACCGCGATTTCCATAGTGTACTTATTAAAACACGGTCTTTTGCAGTTCTCTCTCGTAAAACGAACCCAATATCTCTTCACCGTCAGAGTCTTTGATTCTATACGTGATCGGTGCCGTGATCAACAATTTCGAAACAACAAATATCTCTCGGTTCCAATTGCGACTGTACTTATTGGCGAATGTATCTTTCTTAGCCACTATCCTGACACGATCGCCGACACTCAACTTTAACTTCCTCACTATGGTCAGCTGCATCGATTCGTACAGATTCTGCAATTGTGTTTCACAACTCTTGTCAACGTCCGAGGGTCGCATTCGTATGGTCCTGTGCACAGTGGTGTTGTACTGACGAAGTAGGTCTTGCACCGTGTCGATCCATCGAAACGTGTGTCGCATTTCGAACTGAACTTTCATACGTTCGTTGAGAGTGCGGTTGAAACGTTCGATGATTGCACTCTTTTCTTCATTTTCAGTATGGTACATCTTGATGCCATATGTTTCCAACAGTTGTTTGAAATCTTTGTTAACAAACTCCCGACCCTTATCGACGTGCAATAGATTCGGTGTGTTGTGGCCTGTCTTTTCGGCACGCCTTATGATTGCTTCGAAAGCATCGGCCACGTGTTGGCCACTCTTCCTAGTCAACGGTTCAGACCAGGCGTACTTGGAAAAAGTGTCGATCACATTCAACATGTATCTGTAACCATCGTTTTCCTTCACGTATCTGTCCATAATCACGAGATCGGCCGCCCACAGGTCATCTATAGACGTAGTGACTATTTTTCGTTTGGGAAACTTCTTGATCACCGCGCGGTGTAGTTCTTTGGCTTCGGCGTATTCACGCGATCAGTCCTCGTCACCCGGTTTCATTTTGATGAAGGTGCTTTTCTTACTGCCGCACAGTGCGCAAGTGTTTTTGACACGCCATTTCTTGTTTTCCGTTTGCACCACTTCATTAGTGTCGACCAGTGATCGTGTTTTTTTTTTGCATTTGGTGCAGTACGTCTCCATCGCGACTTACTATAAGTAGTAGTAAATGTGTTACTAGTGTAAACCAATATGAGTGGACTGCACAGACACAAGATCCGTCTGTCTGACGGACAAAAGTGAAAAATGAAAACCGCTTACAAGAAACGCAGGACCGTGGTGATCGGACTTTCGCACGACAACATCAGTGGTGGCAGCGATCACATACTGCTCACCGAAATGCACCACAAAGCCGTAAGCAAAGCCGTCAAAAACAAGACCGGCATTCGGTTAGCGCTCAGCTACGACCAGTTGATGAAAAACAAGGAAGGAGGTCTGTTGAAGGAAATGATGAACTTTATTTAAGACGATGTTCCTGGTGGCAAACGGTTCCTTTCGCCTTTGGTTAGAAAGAATATCGCGCCGCTACTTCGAGAGAGCTTCATACCGTGTTTGAAAGACCTCATCGACAACGAGTTGGACTCGGTAATCACTAAAGACCCCAAAGGTAGCGGTCTCAAACGTTGCATCAATCTGAAGTTGGACTCGTTGTTATTTAAAAAATAGAACCTCTCTCACTCGGTGAAATCGAACGATACGCCAACGACGTGTTGAAGATAAAAAACTTTCGCGGAGTGTTTGTTCGACAGCTACTACCAATCACGTCAAATCACACGGAATGTGGAATCCTAAACCTGGGAGATGTCGATTCCGACGGCACTCACTGGACGTGCTACATCAAGGTCGGTGACAGGAACAAGTTCTATTTCGACTCGTACGGGGACGCTCCACCACCAATAGAGTTGGTTCGCTATCTGAACGGTGGTGACGGTCTGGTGTACAACGACTGTGGCATCCAGAATTTCGAAGATCCACCAATCTGCGGCCACCTGTGTTTAGAAGTATTGCACAGATATTCAAAGTGCAACGGACACGTGAATTGGAACACAATTGTGAATGATATAAGGGACAACAAATATGGATAGATGTCCTGGTAGGTATGACGGTGGTTTTCTAATCGACAGATTCGGTGATACGGAATGTTCAGCAGACAGTGTTGGTGGTGGTAGTGGTGTTAGTCGGGATTATTTAGAATCTCAGATAGGAACTTTGAAAAAGGAGTTTAACAGCGAGATGACAAAAGCGTTTGAACAAGTGGAGAACAAACTGATGGGTCATTTGTCGAAAACCGATGCACTTGTGGACGGCATAAAAGTGTCGAAAAGCTACATCAGTGTTGGAAATAAAAGGATCGTATCATCGTCGAAGGGTATGGGTATGTCACAAAATCCCAGTTGGACGAGACGGCGAAAGGTTTCAACAGAGTGTTTGACACGACTTCACAACCGGACTGTATACAAGTCAAAGGACACAGACGTATCGGTACTGTCAGTAGGTCCAAGAACAATTACGACGTTGTAGTTCAAGTAGAGCTGATCGAGCTGCGTAACGAATTTCATGACTTCGAAAGACTGGCCACTGATAAGTTCAGACAAATCGACACTAAACTATCCTCAACGAATCCGACAAGCTAGTGTTGTAATAAGAGAGTGATCGAACGATTAAGTCTTTCCATTACCGTACGCCCATCATGGCTAGTAGCTTTGTGAACCGATTCAACGAGGTCACCGTGAAATTCATCAAGTGCGTGAAACTTGACCAATTGGACGGAAACACGTTCTATCCAGTGAAGAATTTGAGAATCGTACAAACCAAGTACGGTGATTCTCTCGTGGCCACTCTATCAGACCGAACGCTTGCAGATAATGGTGCTGAAGAGATTGACGTGTTCCTACCCAAACGTTATGCGAAGGCATTCGATCCCAAAGACCCCATCCCCGACTCGTTGGAATTGTCGCGTGGAGAGAAAATGGATACAACGTACAACATCCAGTTGCGCACCGTGACGGATTCGCGCCAATAAACACTCAACCATGGAAGGAAATATTTAAAAAAAATATTTTTTTTTAAGAAAGAACAGTCGCAATATGTACATTCGTAAGTTCTGCATCAACCGGTTCGGAGAGACCAGTGCGGAAGATGTGGACGACGACGGCACCAACACCGTCATCGAGTTAGAACAGAAAGCATTGTGTATTGAGTTCGAACAATATTGAATTCGGACAGACCAACATATCCTGTCGTTGAAAACTGAATTGTACGATAAGATCGAAGAGTACAATAGAGATTTGTCAGATCTCAAACGTATAACAGGGACGCTGTATTTAGAGCACCAGAAATGGAGTATATCATAATATAAGTGAGTGTTTTCAACAACCATGCCGTTATTGAAACTAGTCGGGCGAGGTCCTGTCATCACGCTTCACCTGGAGCACACGCTCCATTTGGAAAACACAGAAGATTATCGTCTGGCTTTATGTGGATTCTACTCGGACAACAACATATCCAACTTGACGAGAAGAGCTAACGTGTATTTCTGGTTGGGTCCTACACCTGAAAACCCGAACGAACCCACCAGAACGCTGACACTCGAGCAAGGCCACTACACCTTGGAATCTCTACAAACACGCTGCAGAGAGTTTATCACTTCACTTCCAACGAATGTGGATTCTAACAAATTTATAATTTCGAAAGCGAAAAATGGAACGAGCTTGTCCATAGTATCGCCGTTGAAATTCACTTTGGACTCTACGATGAGACAACTCTTGGGATTTGGCCACCAGCCGACTACCATCAATACAGACAACAGCAGCAGCACCCAAGGAGAAGAAGTTGAAGTTGACTACAATAACGAACGGACCTACTACGAGACCGACAAAATCGTTATCGGGTCGTATCCACCGAATCACAGACCGGTCGACACGATCGAAATTCAATGCAACCTAGTGGAGAATAGCTATTCCAATCACGATTTACACGCACACAAACATCAAGAGCACCGTATTTTGTACACCTTCTTCCCGGCCGTACCGAGGGGATACAAAATATCGGAAAACCCACGTGAGCGATATTACGCGTCACTGGAAAGACAACTGAGGGCGATTCAAACGATCACCGTGTCGATCGTAGATCAGGAAAATCGTCCAATTACGAATCTGTCTGCTAACAACATCGTGTATTTGGACTTGAAGAAAATAGCAGCTTTATCCCGACAACGGGGTCCACACGAGTTGCTCGGCGCGCCACCTCGTCGTCGTCTGAATTAGCATAAGGTGACGTCACACATCCACTGCGCGCCAAACCTCCCATCCACAAAAACAAAATAATATTTTTTCCCGCGTAACAGCACATTCAAGATGGGAAAAATATTTAGGTTGGCAACACTATACACACAGACAAAAAACTAGGTTGGCAACACTGTACACCCAAAAATATTTAGGTTGGCAACACTGTACACCCAAAAAATATTTAGGTTGGTAAAACTGCGCGCCAAAAGTTCCCGCGCAAAAAGAAACAGCCTCCTATATATATACAGGGTGGGGCAGAATGGACTCCCTAGTTTGAATCAGTCACCGAAGAGCGCGCAGGTCAGTTAGCGGAGTGAGAGTAGTGGCGTTTGGTGGGGGAGAAGACGCCATTTTAGTTGTCACCATGCAGTGGACTGGCGAGCATTGTGGTTTTGTCGTAGAAACGTCTTTTAAAAACAACGATAGTGTAGTGATGACGCAGAGGGCATTTCGTAGGCGGTTTGGTTTGACTCGTCATGACAGTGTTCCTGATGCTAAAACCATAAGGAAATGGATTGCAAGTGTACGGGCAACAGGATCTGCACTTCCTAGAAAACAAGGCGGGCGACCAAAAAGTGTGAGGACCCCGGAAAACATTGTGGCAGTGAG
Organism: Stictocephala bisonia; assembly: GCA_035578905.1. NCBI lineage: Eukaryota > Metazoa > Arthropoda > Insecta > Hemiptera > Membracidae > Stictocephala > Stictocephala bisonia. The sequence goes on along the minus strand of JAQJVL010000018.1, from coordinate 387,465 downwards.
AGCGTCTATTGAACAATCCCCATCGCGCTCTGCGCGGAAACATGCTGCTGCTCTTGGGATATCGCCCAGAACGGTAAGGCGAATTTTACACTCTGACCTTCACTTACACCCCTATAAGATGATGGTTGTTCAAGAGTTGGGCCCAGAAGACTGGGTGAAACGTACAGATGCTTGCAATTCAATGTTAGCCTCTTTGCAAGCGGCGCTATTCTTTGGTCTAGCGATGAAGCCCATTTTCACCTCTCCGGCTCAGTAAATAAGCAAAACTTTCGGTACTGGGCAGCTGAAAACCCACACACTCTTCACCAAAGACCTCTTCATTCACCAAAAGTGACAGTTTGGTGCGCTGTGTCCTCCATAGGCATTATTGGCCCATACGTTTTTGAATATGAAGGTGCAACTGTTACTGTGAACTCTGTGCGCTATTGTGAGATGTTGGAGAACTTTTTATTTCCCAAAATTGAAGAGTATGGTGAGGAAAATGATATGGAAGCCTTTTGGTTTCAACAGGATGGTGCCACGACTCATACCGCCCGTCGTTCACGCCAAATCCTGCAATAACAGTTTCCTGGCCGCCTGATCTCGTTGCGAGGGGATGTTCCATGGCCCCCTCGTTCCCCAGATTTGAGCCCATGTGATTATTTTCTTTGGGGTCACCTCAAATCTGAGGTTTATAAAGTTCGACCAAGGACCTTGGAAGCCCTTAAGGAAGCAATTGCTGATGTCATCGCTGGAATAACGCCAGCTATGCTGGGCAGAGTTTTTGAAAACTTTTTTGAACGACTTAACATGTGCATCGCTCGTCAAGGTCGTCACCTGGACGATATCATTTTCAAAACATAATGAAAATGGAATGGCATAATATGTAGTTTTCAGAAATAAAAAGCTTTTTTAATTATCTTGGATGGTTTTTTTTACAATTAACCTGTCAAATCAGGGAGTCCATTCTGCCCCACCCTGTATATATGCGCGCCAAAAGTTCCCGCGCAAAAAAACGACCTCCGATATACATATATATATATATATATATATATATATATATATATATATACCTCTGACGTCACATCCAAGATGGCCACGCCCATGGAAAGGAGGTCCTCTGCTCCATATCCCCCCATTACTACTGTCACCTGCCCACCCATACACGTACAGTGGTATAGAGTCACCTGCCCACCCATACACATACAGTGGTATTGAGTCACCTGCCCACCCATACACGTACAGTGGTATTGAGTCACCTGCCCAACCATACACGTACAGTGGTATTGAGTCACCCGCCCACCAATACACGTACAGTGGTATTGAGTCACCCGCCCACCCATACACGTACAGTAAAAAAAAAACACTGTAAAATTGAATTAACTACAGGCTTCCTTATAATTATTGTTTTTTCTGTTATTAATTGATTTTCTAAGTTACCTACGCACTGATAACAGACTTATAGTTTACTATATTCAAATTCGAGTTTCGTTCTAAATTAAAATTATATTTAACTGACAGAGTACTCCGGACAGTTACGATTAATAATATTATGTATTAGGCTATTATTTATTGTTAACCTATTGGTGTTGGCATTAGATGCTAAACTATAATACTAATTAAAATTAAACATTTTATATGTTCTTTAATTAATATTTCATAAATAAATAATTTTAACATGTATTTATGAGAATATTTGGTTATCTAATCGACCAACATTCGAATTATGTGGTCGATGGAATAGTAACTACTTTTGCATAAGTACTAATGCTAGAATTACATTATTCGGATTGCATACATTTGGTGTTATTTATTTAGGACTAAATTTGCACACAATGTACATTTTTCCAGGATAAAAAGCAACTCAGTTGTAATATGGTTAGAGTGGTAGAAACGCACGCGGTACATTGTTATGATTACACTAAGCTTCTTACCTTGTTTGTAAACCTCGTTACATGCAGAACAGTTTCAGACAGTTTTACCATCTCTAACATTTCAGCGGCAATTTATAAAGTAGTCTAGATTTTAGCCACCCAAAACAAACGTTATTTGTTACGTCAAAAGCCTTAATCCAAAAAAACAAAATTATTTTACATAACATTTAAGAAAACTTAACTATGTTTGATGTATAGGCTACTTTTCTTCTACTGTTACATAACGTTAATTTAATATTTATACATAGAGGAAGAGTGTAGAAAGCAGAGACTGTGGCCCAAAATATCCATAACCATATTGCTTTTTACTTTATTATATTAATTAAAAAACACCTTCCGTAAAAATGTTACTATAAAAAAATCACATATTTTCGTCTTGTCTCACAACTACCCACAATGATAACTAGTAGTTTAGGAAAAAACTATGTTAAAAGTAAAGAATGCGATAGTACTAAATTTTGTAGAAAATATGATAAATGGTATAATAACATCGACTAACTATAATATACGAGGATAAATTTAGAACAATGTTATGAATTATTTCGATTATCAATTACTCATTAATGCAAAGACAGATTACAGACGACAGTTAAAGGTCATTCAATATAGAGTTTACACCAATGTAATCAATCGCGTTAGATTATCAATTACAAAGTGGTGTAGAGACAGATGACACACGACAGTTCATATTTTATCATTCACGCTCTAATCCTACAATGATAATTACTTGCATTATATATTGTACTCCAATGTAATAAATCGCGTTAGATTATCAATTACAAAGTGGTGTAGAGACAGATGACAAATGACAGTTCATATTTTATCATCCACGCTCTGATCCTACAACTGACAGTTATTTGCAATATATATATATATATATTGTACTCCAATGTAATCAATCGCGTTAGATTATCAATTAAAAAGTGGTGTAGAGACAGATGACAAATGACAGTTCATATTTTATCATCCACGCTCTGATCCTACAACTGACAGTTACTTGCATTATATAATGTACTTCAATATAATCAATCACGTTAGATTACCAATTACAACGTAAAGTAAAGACAGATAACGTACGCCAGTTAATGCTTTTTATCAAATATGTTTTGATACTTCAACTAACATTTATATCCATTATATATTGTTCACCAATGTTTTCCATTACTTTAGATTATCAATTACAAATTTTTGGAATGACAGTTGACACACGGATGTATAAAAAGTACGATGTTTGAAAAATGTATTTTTTGTTTACAAATAAAATGTGATATTAATATAAAATCATCTACATGTACATTTTACACAGTATGTTATGATCCTATATTACCGTGAACAAATGATTGTTGTATTTTGCTCTTTGCCGCCCCTCCCCTCTTTCAACACTTCAAGTCGAGGGGAGACTCGGCCTGAAGCAGTCTTGATGGTACGCATTAGGGACTAATGGACGATGTTTTGCCCTAAAACTCAGCCGTCTTACAACTTGTCCCTCCATTCTCCTAAAACTCACACAACTGTTCTTTACAATTAGACGTTTTTACTAAATCTATCAACAAGAGATGGCGGTAGGCCATTGACAACTAAATACATTTATCGTATTTAGTGTGGGTAGATGGTAGATGCTTTATCGGATGTCATATATTCGTAGTAGCATTTGTAACGAAATGTATCAATTAATTTATTTATTTATCAACGGACCCATTATAAATGTTTTATCTTTAAAAGGAGCGAAGCTTATCCAGCATGGTTGCCTAGTGTAAATAATATATTATAGAATATACTCAAATCATTTATTTGTTTTGTATATAATTGTTTCGAATATTGGGTTTCTTTTTGTGTATAATACATATAATTATACAATAAGAAACAACACACAGAATGACAACTAACCACCAAATCAAAAATATTTACTAATTTAACACATGTTTTCTTTATGATAGTTATTTATTGATTATTATTTGTTTTGTAACAATTTTTAAAAGTAAACACATACACCTATGAAGATGGCATAAATGCCGAAACCGGTCGTGTTGATTTAATAAAAAAATTGTTAAAGGGTGCTCAGTTATTATTTTTTACTATAACATTATTATAAATAGCAGCCCTAGGAATTACAACTTTTCTACTAATAATGGCTAACAACCAGAATGTAATCCAAAAATTTAAGTACATAACACTTAAGGTAGCTACTTTAATAGAAGACATAAAATTTAACAAAAATTGTCTGAAATCAAATGTCATTCCAAAATATGTCCAATTGTTTACTAAATGTAATTCAACCGCAGCACAAAAAGCTTTAGACACTGCTAAGAAAATTTTGATAAAATAAGAGATCAATTGTCTTTATTCTAAATTAAACAATTTAAAAAATACTTTACTAAAAGTTAAAGAAGAAATGAGTTCATTATACCTTCCTGAAGGTCTAGAAGTAGTTGATGAAATGATTAACATTTGGATTTTACCTATATTACATAAGAAAAGACATACTCATGAAAAGAAATTAAATAAATTGATAGAAAGTCAACATAATAATGTGAATTCAGATTATGAAGTCAACAATATACAATTTTTTCCTAAAATTCAAAACTTGACAAATATCCAATTTAATGACGAAGAAAATTTTATGCTTAGTAAATGCATTAAATATAATATTAATTTAGATAGAAAACCACAAAATATTGAAGATGATTTAATCAACATAGATATCGGAATCAAATATCAAAATATTAATAATCAAGAATCTTTGAGGCATAATTTCATACATGAACTCGTAAAAACAAAACTTAAAACATCTAATCGAATGAGAGATTCAGGCCAAAAAGACATGACAATAATAAATGAAATATCATCGAAATTTATAGAGAACGATGCTATTCTTACTAAAGCAGATAAGGGTAACACAACTGTAATCATAAAACAAGAAGAATATAAAGAAAAATTATTTGATTTTATAAACAACAACCCATTTAAAATTTTACAAAAAGATCCTACTGCTGATTATCTAAAAACATTGAATGCTACCATCACAAAAAGTAAAATTCTTTCTAAAATAGAAAAGAATAGACTAAAACAAATCAGTCCAAAAGCTCCTAAACTGAGAGGCCAACCTAAAACACATAAAAACGGAATCCCAATCAGACCTGTAGTTAATTACCAAAATGCCCCTTCATACAAATTATGCAAGTTCCTCAATCAATTTATCAAAAACAACATACAATACACAAATATTTTCAACATCAAAAACAGACTAGAGTTGATAGAGAATATAAAAAACATCAAAATTCCGGAAGATTCTTCATTTATTTCTTTTGATGTACAAAATATGTACTCAAACATTCCAATTAATGAAACAATAAAAATTCTTCGTGGAAATTTAGAAAAAAATCATGAATAACCTAACTGAATCTAACATCAACGATATAATCAACCTAACACAAGTAAGTGTAAATCAGAACTACTTTGAATTTAATACATTTTACAAACAAGAGGAAGGTTTGGCAACAGGATCTCCTCTTTCAGGTCTTCTTACTGATATTTACATGAATGATTTAGAATCATCAAAAATCATTTAATGATAAAAAATCCCTTTAAAAACAACTTAATTTTTGGTTTCGTTACGTTGATGATATTAATTGCTTATACAAAGGAACAAAAGATCAACAAATTCAACTTCTAAACTATGTGAATTCCATCTCTAAAACAATCAAATTTACAATGGAAAGCCAAAATAAAAAAATTAACTTTTTAGATTTAACAATTTATCAAAATTCATCAAAACATAAATTTAAAATTTACAGAAAGAACACTCAATCAGATCTTATAATCCCAATAAATTCCAATCATCCATGGTGTCATAAAATGGCTTATTTTCGATCTCTTATTAAAAGACTAGTAGAAGTACCGATGGACAAACATGATTTTAATGAAGAATTCAAAATAAACAAACAAATAGCAATGGCTAATGGTTACAAACCTTCCACAATCGACAAAATGTTACATAAAATAAAAAATAGAAACATTTGTCAAGAAGAACCAGAAAATAGAGCATTCATCTGTGTTCCCCACAACAAATACAGCAATTTGAAAAACCTTTAAAAAAGAAAAATTCAAAATTGGTTTTAAAACAAATAACAACGCATTTAACCTAATACAAAAGAAATCCACCTCAAAATTACATAAAACCCAAGATATATTTGACAAATCAGGAATTTACAAAATTGAATGTTCAGACTGCCCAAACTATTATATTGGACAAACAGGCCGAACATTTAATCGAAGATTTAACGAACACGTACAAGCTCTAAAATCAAACAACAGAACTTCAATGAAATCTTCTTTTGCACAACACTTACTAAACAATAATAACAAATACATATATATGAAAACCAACATGAAAATTCTAAAATTCGGTTCAAAAAGCAAAAAAACTAGATTCTAAAGAACAACTTGAAATTTATAAACACAACCAAGAAAATCCCAACAATTTAATCAACACCAGGTTAACACAAAAAAGAAACCCATTATTCGAAACAATTATACATATAAGAAACAACACACACAATGACAACTAACCACCAAATCAAAAATATTTACTAATTTAACATATGTTTTCTTTATGATAATTATTTATTTAATTTTATTTGTTTTGTAACAATTTTGAAAAGTAAACACATATACATATACGTGTATGTACGTGAGTGGGCCATTGTACTTGTATGTATAATCATTCATACCCATACACATACAGTGGTAATGACCCACCCACCCGCCCATACACATACAGTGGTAATGACCCTCCCACCCGCCCATACACATACAGTGGCAATGACCCTCCCACCCGCCCATACACATACAGTGGTAATGACCCTCCCACCCACCCATACACATACAGTGGTAATGACCTTCCCGACCGCCCATACACATACAGTAGTAATGACCCTCCCACCCGCCCATACACATATAGTGGTAATGACCCACCCACTAGCCCAAACATGTACAGTGGTAATGATGGTGGATGGCATAAATGCCGAAACAGGTCGTGTTGATTTAGTAAAAAATTGTTTAAGGGTGCTCAGTTATTATTTTTTATTATAACATTATTATATATATATATATATCAACAACAGAATTAGCATCACGAACTTAAAGGAGGTGTATTTCCCTATAATTGCTACAAGTTCATAAAGAACCTAGCCCGGAAAACTCAACTAATAATGCACTAAGGATGAGTGAAAAAAAATATTATAATTTATACAATTTTATACCATATTTCTGTCTTTTCTTTGGATACGTTCTACAACCTAAGTGACCTCTGAAAGGAATAATTATTTCATCAATACACACATTTCCATTAGGCTCATTATTTCTTGAAATATGTTATTCGTCATATTTATAAGAGTTTTATTTAATCAAGTTTACAACCATCAAGAGAGTTCTCATTACTTAAAAAATGAATCACTCTCAAAAGTATTTGGAATCGATTTCTATAAAAACCACATGATGACAAAATTTCATTCATGTACATTTGATATTCAATAACTCCTCTTTACATAAAGTGCAATCCATATACTAAAAATATTGTTCAATATCTTCAACAGTGATCTCTATGAAATTAGCAATAAATAAGTGCTTTTTTATTGTTCAATACGTCACATAAATGATGCAAGTTAAATAAGATTGGACCAATATTTTGTTACATTAAGTTTATAACAATTGAAATATTTGAAAATGTATATACTTGCAACAGAAAAGTACTTCAATAGCTCTAAAAATTTTCAATCAAAATTTTGCGATGTTTCATAAAAATTGAGAATCTTACCCCCACAAATAAAAAATTAGATTTTTCCAAATAGTAATAAAATAACCAATGTTTGTCGACACGATCTTTTCCTGAGTTGGATCGACATGTTTTCTGCAATTTACAGGTTTTGGTGACGTTATTGCGTTTTTGATTCCTTGTATTAATTTTGAATAAGAGAATTTGAATAGTACCAAAAAAAAAAAGTGTATTGCAAGAAATCTTTCATACATTTGGCTATTTTAAAAGTAAAGTATATGGAATAAACACTTTTGGAAACATCCTTTTAAATAGTCGAACTATGATGACTGATGTTGAAAATTTAACCCGTTAAGACCCAGTGTCCATAATTATGGAAAGGTTATTTTCCCATATGATGCAAAAAAAATACTCAGTGTTGCAAAATGAAAACCAGCTGTCAATCTAAATAAACAACTGGAATTTGAAAAAAAAAAACAACAGAAACAGCTGATTTAGTTGTATTTGACCCAGATGAATAGGTTTCTCCAAGCTCCAAGATGGATGATGTTTTTCTCTGTGACAGGTCTACGTAAAATAACAAATAGTAATATTTAATAGACTCAAAATTTTATAATAGTCTGATCTTTGAAAAGAAGATAAGTTAATGAACAGTAATAAATATAATTTGTGTTAGTGTTGATTTATGTATTATTGTTGATTTTTGCTAAAATGTTATGTCCATAATTCTGGACAATGGGCTGTAGTGTAACATTTGGTAACCAAAATGACTTTTGAGAATTCGAGGTTATGTATGTTTGTTTACCTGTTTTATGAAGGCTTTTAGTGTTTCAATATGGATAAAAGTAAACATTTACAAGAAAAGACATCTTAGACATTATTGAGAGTGGAAATATATCTGATTTGGAGTGTCTCAGTGATGAAGAAGACAATGATGATAGGCTTGAAAACAATACAAATGACCTTTTGTTATTAGATGACCTTCCAGACGAAGATGTCTTTGATGAAGATATATCACCAGATGATGATAGTGATATTGTTAAGCCCGTAAGTAATGAAAAAATTCCATTATCTAACAGTAATTCGCTCAGAAAAGATTAACCCTACACCTAGTGTGTCAGTAGAATGTAGGCCTATGTCTAAAAATCACAGCCCAGTTACGGACACAACTAATATTCCAACCATAGCGAGGAAAACTAGGATTTCTAGAATTTATGATCAAGCACCAGTAGCAGAACCTAGCACTTTTAGTAGATACATGGAAACTATAAAACTGACTAAAAGTGAAAATATATCGTGGGTACGACAGCCATTTGAGAGGAGTATTTTTCACAATATTTTTAATAAAATTTAGGCATATTTTTAACATGTTATATTTCAAACCATTGTGTAAACTATTTTTGACTGTCTGCAGTATGTTATCCAAATTTAAAAAGTAGTTTAAATGTAACAAAATAAATATTTTATACTGACTTGTATTTCTGTTGTTGGTTAATCGCGACCCACTGTCCATAATTATGGACATTGACTAAAATATCTAAAAAAAATATTAAAATAATTAAAACAATTTTTTAGTTATATATTTGCAAATGAATATGTCTTGCCAACATTTGAAAATATTTGCAGGTAAATAAAAAATGTTGGGTCGTAAAGGGCAATGCTTAGTCACAATACTAGAAGAAACTTTATTTTAAAAAGATAAACACATCACAAAGAATTATTCATGAAAATCTCAACGCACACCGGAAGAAATTCTTTATGAAAAATTACCTAACATTAATCTAATAAATGACTAATTTAAAGGCAAAACAATACTAAACCAAGGAAATACTGTATTCTACTAATAAATATTTTAAAGATATTTATATTGTTTGGATTTATTTTATACATATTATATTTTTCATATCTTTAAACATTAATAAAACGTAACTTAAAAAATCACTTTAAGCATGTTGTTACATCATATTTCAATATATAAACAATTTTTATTTAAATTTTTTGTGTTCAGTTTTGTATGGTTCTCAAGATATTTTTGTGTTCACCTGAAGATGATTTTTTAATATTGAAACACGTCGTGATAAATTAACACTTCAAATCAATTTGAACTGTTGACAAGTTTGTCTAAATATTTTTAAAAAAAATACTTGCTATCTGTTTTAATTTAAGTCTATTAAAGTTTACTTTTTCGTAATCTTGCGAGACATTTTTAGTATAAATTAATACAGAGACATTAAATATGTTATTTAATGCACTGATAACAAAAAACGTGGTTTCTAGCACATGCCTAGGTACTGTAAACTTTTGAGTTTGTTGTTTGTACTTGATCTCGTTCGATCATAGATCACGCTGAGGGAATTGACATAATATAAAACGTAATGCTTAAAAAATCTACAAATCGATCGTATTCAATATAGGTTATTTTTAAATCTGGTAACGGCTGATCGAAAAGTTCATTACTTATGATTCTGTCCAAGTTTTAATGTGTCGCAAGTTGTGCCTTGACTTTATTACTGGATGAGTCTTGGAGGGAGTTTGAGCTGTAAACAGTTGTATTTATTGGCGAGGGTTGCACCCAAACAATAACCCTAGTCGTTACCATTGTTCCCCTCAGGGGTTATTTTTGGAGCCCCGACAAACAACGCCACGTCAACATTAGTCTTGGCGTAGTATCCGCCATAAATTGTCCTCCCCATTAGAACCACTACAAATGTTTCGTATCGTCTGGGAAGACACGGTTCGTGTCAACATTATACTACTATATTAATCTATCTACAAGAATATACCTCCATTATTGCCAATCAACTTGGGACTTACATGTTTACAGTTTTATTTTTAACACATAAAACACATTGATAAAACTACACATGTATTGAGCATTTTAAGCGGCTTAATACTGACATAGCGCACGCTTGGTAGCCATTGACCCTACTAGAGATGTTTGGAGTGTCTGTGTTTGGTGGTAGTCAAGGTCGGAATGTGGCGTTGGGAAAATTTTATATAATATACAAATTACTTATATAATATTACATGTATCGCCAAATAATATGTATCAGACGCGTCAGTTAGCTGAAAATCAGACCTATACTACGAGGTTCGGTTTCCACATGAAGCTGTAGGTCCATTATATTATTTGGCTATTGGGCTATTAAAAATTGGCTCTTTCTAAGGAACAGTTAACCTTAGCTAGTAACAGTGTCTACACTCTTCACCATTCGTTAACTTATTCGCTTCTCATATCTATACGATCTACGTCTTAGTGAATAATAATAATTTAACAAAAAATTATCAAGAACTATTCAACACTCATTCAAGAAAAACTGAAATATCAAACCTTTATTCAAAACTACAAACAAATTAAACAACAAACTGAATAACCCTAAAGACACAATTAAAAATGAAAGTCTATCAGGAATATATGAAATTAACTGTGATACCTGCGAAGAAAAATGCATAGGACAGACCAAAAGAAATTTAAAAATAAGATTCAAAAAACATTTTTCGCACATTAAATTTACAGAGAAGAAAAGTCATCAGTTGCTAGACATTGTTTGACAACAAATCATAATATCAGCGAAGAAAATTCAAAAATAATAAAGTCAGTTTCATCTTCTAAACACTTAAAAGCCTGGGAAACATATTTTATAAACAAAAGTAATTCATCTCTAATGAACAATGAAAATGGGTCTATTCAAAATTCTCGTTTATTATCAACTTATTTTATTAAACATTATACACTCATATATATACACACACTGTACATTATGTACAATATATTTATACTAATATTCTTTTTACATCTGTTTTCCCAACTAATTTGTCATGTTTGTTTACGAATAAATAAAGTTGTGTTGCCAGATGATGCCAGCTTTGCTGGCGAAAGGCTTTTCGGCTATTTGCGAAAGGCAAATACTTTTCAACTATGAAAGTAACATTTATTGAAAATTTAATTTAACTTGAATATATAAAATAACCAATATCAACTCTCTCAACTTCAATAATAATAATGATGAATAATTCCAAAATATACAATCACCCCACCGCCCTAAACACTTGATAAATGAATATTCTTATGCGTTAATCTGAACCAGTGACACGAGTATGTGGGTATCCAAACTTATGTACTCCCTCATATTCTTCTTGTGTACCTATTTCATATATGAATTTAAAATAATACAAATTTAAATAGTTACAAAAGAATGAAGTAGAGATGTCTCGTTTGACACGTAAACACATCGGTTCACGGAGCGGTAGAAGCCAAGTGGCCCGGGTTCGATTTCCGGTGTGACCATAACAGATTTTCACCCCTTGAGTCAGTCCCGTGGTACGTAAGTTACTTTGAGGAGGCCGTTTCACAAACTGCCAGGTCACTGCTGAAAAGTCGAAAGCCCATGTTTTAGGCGTTTTTTGCGGAGCGAAACGGTCCAACGAACCTAAAAAACAAAAAATGGGTTCGTCTAATCAGGCGAGGAAATGTGTGTCTTAATTGGGCATCTCTCCTCACTAAAAGCCAGCCATACGAAATTTCATTCAATGTTTAATGAAATAAATAAATGGGACCTTTTCCGTTACTTCACTACCACTACTTTTTTATCGCAATTACGGTTAGGTTTGGTTTGGTAGGTACTTAAGTTGATCACAAACTGGTAAATCCGGTGATTAACTTACCGCCGAATGCGCTCTCCGTGTGTAAGTCCTTTAAAGCGATAAGATAAGGCCAGCGATATCGGATCTCTAGCGGATAGGGAATGACAAAGGGGACGTAAAATGATTGAGGAACAGTTTTTAGAGCAATAGAATATTT